>WAAE01022865.1:0-28092 GCA_013400495.1 Nicator chloris
CACCTCTTCCCCGTTCCCGAACGGCCGCTGCTGTCAGTGGGGCCGGCTTGGAGAGGGGGTAGCCGAGTCACATTTCACACGACACCAGTTCCTGTCCGGAACTGCTCTCCGTGGGCCTGCAGCCCAGCAGTAACATATGGGTCTCACATCTCACAGACTGCAGCCCCCTGGGATCTAGGGGCTGATTTCTGCAGCATGTTTTATTACAGAGGAACACGAACTTTAGTCGACACTCTTTTACATCCAGAGTCTTTATTCTTTCCTGTAAGCAGTTTGATGGAGTCAAGAGGCCTGCTGCAGCATGGAGGGAACTGAGCCAGCTTTGCACAGACCACCCCTTCCTCTGCCCCCAGCACAGCCATGCCTGTGTGCAGACTGCAGGAGCATATCAGCAGAGGCCGACATGCCACGGAAAATCCAAGTGCTCTTTCTTGGGGAAACAGCAGCAGTTCTTGCTGCCCCTGTGATCCTCCAGGAGATGCTTTGGCAGAGCCGCCGTGCTCTGCTTCTGCCGTGACAGGCTCGTGTTTCTTCTCTCTGCTGAGGAGGGGATGTGAGCCAGTGAGGGGACTTGGTCCTCATCATGCAGACAATGACCCAATCTATCCCAGATCGACAACCCCTCGTGTGCTCCAGGCAGAGCATTCCTACTCCTTACTGCCTTCTGGCAGGCCACAGTGGCCAGGAGGTCACACAACAGCCAAATTTTACTCCTTGGTCCCTTCAGACAAACGTGGTGACCACATTTCCCAGAGCAGCACTTGTGTAGCTGCACTTTGGGACTTGCTGGCTGTGAGGGCTGCAAGGCCCAGTGGGTTTCTTTGGGCAGGGAACTTCCAGGTCCTTGGTGCCCTGTTGTACCACTTCTGATTTAACTACTGGATATCACCTCTCAGGGAACTCAAAGACTCAAGGTCCAAAGTTAGGGACAGGCATACAATGAAGCCTGCACTGCAACAAGGCAGACAACAGGAACATCATGTCAGCATCTGCAAAAGCTGCCCTCAGCTTTAATTCCTACACACAGACACTGCACTTCCCAATGTTCCCACCCTTCCAAGAGAACAGCAAATGCTGCAGCACCATTACCAAGATACCGCCTTTCAGCTCAGACCCAGGGAACACAAAGGCAGAGCACAAGCCAAAGGGACAACGACTTCCTTAGCTGCTTTTCACCCCCTTGCAAGAAGCCAAGCTTTAACCAGACAACAATGGCTTTCCCAAGGATTATCAGGCAGCCTGCTATCTTCTTCTACCATGTCCAATAAATCACCATTCCAAGGTGTATTTCTCCACATGACATACAAAACCCCAGCAAACACTGCAAAGGCTTCTGTAAAGCCACCGGACTTTGTCAAGGTACCAGAGCATGGGCACTGCCAGGGGAATGGGTGAGGCCTCTGCAGCACGAAGCAGGTCGCTGCTTTGTGACATGCCTCAGCTGTCCTGGCATTTCCTCTTTCACCTCCACTACAAGCCGTCATGTCAGCTCTGATGCTGATTTACAAGGTGCTCTTGAACAATTTGGAATAGGCAAGACTTCACGGCACAAGTGAAACCAGGTTCCGGCTGACCCTGTGGAGTTTCCGATACCATTATCTCCTGCCCTTCCCCTCAGCCCCAGAAAATAGGAATCAGCACAATTTACCTCACAACTCAAGGCACCAAGGTCCGAATGTTGCAGACCCCCATCAGCGGCAGAGGGGATCGTGCCTCTCTGGAGATCTTTGGAGATCAGCAGATCTTGTAGCTGTGGAGGGTACTCCTCTGAGGAGTTTTTGGCGACTCTGGTTTTGGGACTTCTACAGGATCCAGTTTTTTCATTCCAGTATTCCAACTCATGCAACTGTACTACTTTTCAGTCACTTCCAAACTGCCTTTTATCAGGAAATATTAAGTGCCAAGACATGCCCTCAACATGATACAGCCAATACCAGCTAACAGGAACTTCAGAGATTCCATGATTCAGCCACACCTTACCTATGAGCACAGCAAGAATAACCCTTTTACCAACCTTTTTGGTTAACTGCCAACAAACACAAGAAGCAAAAAAATGTGAAACTGGGGGCAATCACTTCTGCACCGTCAAGACTCAATGACACTAAAGTGGAGAGCAAGCAACTCCAATCTGTTTTTTTTAAAGACAGCTCATCTCACATTCCTCCCAGCACCACTGCAATAACCGTCTCAGCTGTATCCTGCAGCCAGATGCTGCAGCCTGGCAGGGTGGGGAGGAATCCCAGCTGGGACTTGTCTGAAAGGAGCTCACATCCTCCCTGGGCCACACACACCCCAAGGTGAGAGAAGCCACCAAAGTCAAACACTTCAAAGCACATGATGCTGTGCTGCTGCAGCTTGCCACTGTCACCGGCCAGGTCAGCAACGACGTTCTTACAATCTTTTCTGTGAGCGAGGGGTGCCAGGGCTCTACAACCACCTGCATGCAAGAGAATTAGGGACATGGATAAATGCTGCAGACATCAGTAGTTTATTGGTATGTTTAGTCAAAACACATTCAGAATGAAAACTTAAAAGTAAAAATACTTTCCACCTGCAACAATTAAACTAGAATCTACTAGCATATAATGCTTGACAAGTTACAGCAATAAAGATGTAATCCACTGTCTCAAATACCTACTAAAGTCAAGATGGTCAGCCAAGTTTGTTGAAGTAGAACCGTAATGACAAAATACTCCCACCATTCACAAATCAGCGACTAACAGTAATGGTCAGTGAATCCCTTCCTTTGCTCTAAGAGGTACATTTACTATTAAGAGGGTCAAGAACACCTAAGAGTCCACAGCACAGCAGGTGAGCTATCACCATGTAAACGTCTCTGGATGATGTTCCAACAGTTCGTGTCACTTAAACAAGAAGCGAGCCAAAAAGCAGAATGGCTCAGGAGCTCTTTTTACTATTTAGTTTTTGTTGTCGATTATTTCCAGTGCCATTTGCCATACAAACGAATTAGGTGGCAGCAAAACACCACAGCACTACAGAAGGAAAAAAACCCTCCAGCCTACACAAACCACACTGGTGGCAAACTGCTAACTGAAGACGGCAATTTGTCCGAGGGCTTCAAACCTAAGGAGTGGAGTTGTGTGGCAAGCAGTTCAAGTACTACAGATTTCCAGGTAACAGCTGAAATTGCAAGACCTTCAACAAAAAAACTGAAATATGAAAATGCCAATTGATAGAAATGTGTCCCAGAAAAAAAAAAAGTATGAAAATAGTGCAAGACTTACCATGGAACACAGAAGACCCCAAGTCTGGGAGGGAACAGACAGATGCCACTTTCCCTTGCCTAGCGTATCAGAAAAGATGTGCAAAATCTTCTACGTTACTCGAAACCAGAAAATGATTGCATAATCCAGACACAGGATTGTGTCCAGGATCCAGGATGCCCTCCCTGCTTTTGCTTGAAATTGCCCTTCTTTAATTTGAAGTCTTCCATGTTCAGAAGCAGCTGTGGGCGGTCACACTTTTGCACGGATGCACGCACAAACACCCCCCTTGCTCCCGAGCCCAGAGCCAGCATTCGTTGCAAGGCCTGGCACCGGGCCCGCCTACACTGCCTGCTGCAGCGGCGGTTTATGGCAATGTGCTCCGGGACATCATCCAGAAACACATCTCTCCACGGAGAACCCACCAGTCAAACTGCAGAAAAGGATGCCTCCTTTCTATCCGTCAGGCCAGAGCCACATCAGCGTCAACTTCAGCTGAGAGTTATGTGCAAAATGAGTACAAGTTTTTTAAAAAGTGCAACTGGAAAATGCAAGAACTTAAGAGCTGCTGTTTAGTTCTCTGAAAATTGCAGTATCCCCGTTTGATAAGCTCACTTTCACAAAGGATGCTTAGGTCTACCCGTTACGAGCTGGCCAGAAGCATCCACCATTCCAGACTCTGATTGCTGAAATTCAGGTCCAAGAGAGATTAGAACTCCATTGTAACTCTGACACTGATTCAAGAAAAAAACAACCTGAAGACTGCTTGGATGTCTTCATCCTCCCTTCCCCCCCACTGCAAAAAAACCAGGCAAACTTGTTAATGGAAGAGCAAGGTGGATGATCATTTTAGCAACGTTTACTCATTGAAAGATACTGCAATTTTTAAAATACAATTTTCCAATTATTTCCTTTAAACGCTTTGCAGCCGCTTGGCTTTGCAGCACAGTACTTCACATACCATACTGTACAAAATCACCAGCAAGACTGGAATGATGTATTCATAGAAGGCACCATCATGCTTATTACATTACCAGAGAACTCAAATACAGTCAAGACAAGTTTCACTGTACAACGCTTCTTGAAGAGGGAAGGGGAAGGAGGAGTGTGTTGAGCAGCCATCCCTGCACTGAAGAGGGGCAGATAGAAAAATCTGACGTGAGCTATCAAACTTGTTGCATACTTAGGGCTATGACTTGGAAACTCTCGGTTCTGGTTACAGCTAACTGGATTCCTTCTGGAACAAAGGTGTAGTCTTATTAAGGTTTGTGTGTATACAGAGGTTGGTCACAGCAAGCAGAGCAGATGTTCGTGTTGTTCCTCAAGCTATTCTGTTCGAGTAAGAGGATGAGATTTTCCCTTCGATGCCTCCTGCAGCTGTCAGTATAAATGAGTTCAGAGGACCCATTAGTGCATTTTGATGAGTGTGTAAACATGAGTGTGTTTGGAGCCAAGTGTTCTAAGAAGAAAAAAAAAAGGCAAGCTTCTCCAATTGCACAAATTGCACTATTTGTGTTTCCAACAGTAGTAGGCAGAAACGGTAACACACAATGTACAGCGAGGATTTTTGACTGAAAGGACCTGAATTCTACCGGGCATGTCCTTTAGTTCAACTTCTGTTGCACATAGTTAACTGGTCTTTTGTTTTGTTTCTTTTTCTTTTTTCTTTATTTTTAGTCCTCAATTCTCCAAGTATATATTTATAAATTAAGAGTGTGACTCCTGTTGTGAAACTGGGGAAAAAATGTCCACCTCAATTTGAACTGGAAATCAAAGGATGTTTTCACATCAAAGAAACGATCAGAAGGGCTGTGTCACATTCCAAAGCTAAAAAAAAATTAACAAGAATGCAAACACGATGGATAATGTACCACTGCCAAGACTGTCTGCCCACAGTGGAGATTTCAGCGACGCTGTCCAGTGAAACGGCCTTCCATCTGCCCAGATCCTCGTCCAGAGCCAAGTTTTTGTGCCATGCCACCTCGCGGAGGAGGTCCTCTTCCGTCACGGTCCCGCATCATGCCACCACCCACTATTCCACGGGGCCCCCCGGGGCCTCTCTCATTGCGGCGAATATCCCTGCGCTCGTCGCCGCCGCCACGCGTCTCTCGCTCACGAGCGGCTCTGGTTTTTTTCTCTTCCACGTTCAGGCGCACCTCACCGCGGAACATTATGGGCTTATGGGGAAAAGCGGTCAAGGCACACGTTAGTCACCACAGCACAAAGTCCATTCCATACAAGGCACACGAAACCCCTGCGCTGGCTGTGGGCCCCAGCCTTCCTTCCCATACATGCCCAAGACAAAGGGCCCCCTGCAGCACGCAACCTTAGCCCTGTAGAACACCATTTTTACATTCATTTGGGCATGCAAGGAATTAAAGTGTTTGTCTGAAGCAAAAGCAGCATTGTCTTTAGTTTCTTCACTGCCAGCTTGAGTCTTTTTCACTTCAGGGTTGAAGTTCCTGAAGAATTGCTCTACTAGGTCTCACTCCAACATTGTGGCAATGAAAACTGCTGCTTTCTCCCCTCCAGTTCCTCAAAGCAGAACTGCAAATATCCCTGTTCCCTCCTCTCAACCGAATTCAGAGATCCATGTGATGGATCTTCAAAAGATTACCTGTTCCACTTTCAGCTAAAAAATCTCTAAATATAAGTTCTGAGCTCTGTGTAGAGTATTTGTAGAGAGATAAAAACCCCAAATTCCACATGATGCAGTCTGAGGAACACTGGCACAGCTTTTGAAGCTACACAGCACTCCCGACAGAATGAGCATGCCAAAACTCTTTTTTTCTTTCAGCTGTTGTTTGAATGCCAGAGCCAATGGCAATGCAAACTAGGATGGCCCACAATAGTTGTGGTTTAGGGCTTTTGGTCCACACCTGGAGGGGGATATTCAGTACCCAATGCCAATACTTACTTTTGCAACTAAAATTCGCTGGACCGGCTCAGAATCATCAAATACCACGAAACCAAAATTAGGCAGTTTTCCTCCCACTCCCTTAGTATTTATGCGAAGTTCTACCACATTTCCAAAGCCTGGAGAAACATAAGGGAATAGACACTTTATCGAAACCCACAGTGCCAGCTCTACCCTCTGCTCGTTCCAGACATCTGTAGTGTGCCACTACGTAAAAGCTTACACGTGCAGTCCAAATCATTGTTACATGACTTTTTAACACAGTTTTCCATCTAAGTCCCTGCAGCTGCAATCTCTACTTACTCATGAAGAATTCTTTCAGTTCGCTCTCATCAATATCGTGTGGCAAGTTCCCAACAAAGAGCTGGTGGCTGTCTGGATAGCGAATTATCCGACGATTATCTGACTCATTCTGCTCCATGTCTCCCCTTCCTACCATCAACACAAAGAGGAAACACTTTTTAACTGAGGTTAGAAGAAATGTGTAAATCTGGATGAACGCATCTAGGGGCAGCAACACGCATATTCACCCCAGCCGGCTTGGACTCCAACTCATATTCCCTCATTTCTAGTTGAAGGTAGCAGGCACAGGCAGGTCATGATCAGCCAAACACGACACAGGTACAGACAAGGCCTCAGCAGAACAAAGCAGACATACAAGCTCATCCATGTTACCTGGCCGAGGTCCTCGTGGTGGAAAACCCGGTCTTTCCCTGGGACGCTGCTCACGAACACGAGGAGGTTGAGACTGAGCTTCAGGTTTCGTTTCCACTCTTGGCTACAAGAGGAGACAATGCATTATTTAACACTGGCCCGGTTAAAAAAAAAAACAAAAACAAACCCCCAAACTCACCAAAACAAAACCCCCCACAGCACAAGACATGGGTAAGTGGCATGCACAAAACAAACTCCGGAAGATAGACATCGATGTCAATGTGTTTGGGAGTGGGTTTTTTCACCTGTCTAAATTCCTCTGTACCAATCCAGGACTGCAGTGTTCGTTTATCACTGTTAAAAGGTGCAAGGCAAACGTCTCTCAATCAGAGCATGTCCCCAAAACACGGCTAAGGTGAATTTTCCATGTTTGACCAGGCATTGAGACCCCCAGTGTTCTGTTATTCACAAATCCCTCAGCCTGACTTAAATCGTAGAGGGCATAAAGCTTCCTCAAGCCAAGATCAAACTTCATGGATTTAGAGGCAGTCCAAGACGAACACAAAGAGATGGGCAAATTACATGTTCTGTCCAAGTCCCTGAAGAATTTTTTTCCTCCAATGCAGAACGACTATACAAAAACTAACAAAAAGAAAGAGGAGAACAAAAGCCCTCAGAAGCGTAGTAAGTATTTCCTGAAATGAGTTTCTACAGACTACCTCTTAGGATCCACTTCAACTTTCCCAATATCAAGACCATGATGTTCAAAGTACATTCTTCGTATTCAGGTACTAGAACACCCATTCCAATTTTTTGCCAGCAAAAAATTTACTTTATGAGAAACAGACAGAACAATAAAAATGTTTCTATGCAGACTGCTGGTCACTGAAGCAATTCCCAATATTTTTAAAATTCCGCTTTCTGTACAACAGTTAAGCAGCTGCTGGCATGCTCGGTTCTTATCTTAGAAAAACAAAATTATCCTTAGGAGCACAAAAATACACAAGTAGCCTGCAAGTAAGATTAAAAACAAGGTGAACAGCTATAGGCCCAGACTGCTGGGGAGAAGTAGTTTAATATAAACATCTCCCTTATTTTCCTTTAAGAATTCAGGACAAATGGTGGTTTCAGACAGAGTACTTCCCAGGGAAAAAAGACTGGAGTTTACATGCAACATGCAAGTGTTACACACTGAACAAATGTCTCAGCCTTCCTATCACTTGTGTTCTACACGGCTAGGCATTAGTCTGTCCCTATAACCCTTCTAGGATCACTTTTTCAGTTCCAAGAACAAGCTCAGAAAATCAACCTTCCTGTTAAATCTTGTTCTGTTGTATTTCGTGAGTCACTGGAGCTCCTCTGCCATCTTTCATTCACACATCTTAAGCGCATCATGAATTACACCTCAAAAGCAAAACTTGATACCTTCGGATCCCCATTTCTTAGATATTCATGGTTATCAGGCTTAAACTCCCTCCTTCTGTCAGCCCCAGCCAAAATCTGCTAAGTCACTGATGCCCTGCAGTTAAATCCCAAGTTACAATGACCTTGTACCTGCTTGCCTTGTGTTTTGATGAACTTCTCACCCAGCACAAAACCAGCTGATCTCTCTGGTTGTTTTCTAAGGAGTACCATCCTTTTTTAATACTCACTGCCTCAAGAAGAAAGCCCTTGTACAGAACTGTGCTCCCCAAAACACTGTCACAATTGGCAGCACCACAAGACTCCAGATCAGGGCTGCCATTTACAGCCCAAGCAGCAGCTCATTGCAACTCACATCTTCCAGCATGTCCCAGCAAGCATAGAGTGGATGGAAGGACACTGAGTAAGGAGTTCAAGAGACCCAAATTACCACAGGAGCCAAGTATGCCAAGAACCTCAGCTTGGCAGAGCTTTACAACCATTAAGGAAAAGGTGGAATTGTCTCTTCTCTTCAGGAGCTCATGTGGGGAGGGAAAGGGACTCACCCCAAAAGACAAGAATCAGGCCCTCCCTACTCCTGCCCCTCTGCTGCCCTATGACAAACAATGCAGTGATAAAAATAACTGAAAATGCTGTAAGGAAAAGTCCCTGTTTATCAATGTAGGCAGGCTGATTTCTAATCATCTACAATTAAAAAAAGAGCAAGAAATGCTGACCTGTTTCACTCCACAGCTGGAAGGAAACAGCCCTGAATTGGTTTATACCCAGAACAGTATGTGTGCAGTCCTTTGAGGAGTTAACACTACAGGGGCTGTATTTTTTTGATAGAAGAGGGAGGGGAAAACTGGAGTGATGCAGAGAAAGGGATGAGCAGGGCAGTTATTTCTTTGTAACATCACTTACACCAGCTAGAACATCATCTGAAAGGAGCCACCCACACACCCACCAGGGCATCTTCTGTCCTCCTTTACATGCAGTGTCTGACACTAATGAGAGCAGGAAAAAGCTGCTACTGATTTGCAGCTCCTTGTTCAGGTGCCTTTTCTACCAGATTTCTACACACTGTGTCTAAAAATAGGAGCTCAGAACTGACTAATTCTGGCTACAGAAGAGCTGAGAGTTGAAATTCCTGCCATGTCAGTGTTGTTCAGAATACATTATATAATACGTACATGTATGTTCAGAATACACACACCATTACTTACAACATAAAGTCAAAGCAAAAGAAATCAAGAGGCACAACAAGCAACAGAGGCAATATAGAAGAGTTTAAGGGGACATCTATAAGGTAGCTCCTGCTCTCTTGGGCAGCTCGTTTGAAATTATTTTTGCAGCCACACTACAACCATCTACCCTCTCTGTGGCAAATAAATTAAAACCAATTTTGGTTTTGCATAAGGCAAATCGATCCTGCACTAGAAAACCCACAGCTTTTACAGGTTAAATACCACCTAAATGTTCAAAGCCCTTTTTAAGCTGATGAACACAGAGTTCCCAACTTACTACATAGCCTTTATTTGATGTCTGTGATAGTCCCAGCAGACCAGAAGCAATGCCATGTAAGGTGTCGGGGTTTGTTTACTTAGTTTTCTTTCATTTTTCTCTTCTTCTTCCCTGTTTCTTTTTAAACATGCATTTGGCTGAAGGCTAGTCCTACACAGGGATCTCTCTGTTACCACAAAATTGAGAAGAAACCAGTGCAAGAACAACAGCTGCAGCAACCCAGCTATTCTACTGAAAATTGCAGCCTTTCAAAAAGGTTTGACAGAAGCAACTCAAGATACAGCGCTCCGGCACACCCTATCAATGCACAGGGGTAAAGGACACATTTTCTGGTTTGAGCACTTTTATGCAGATGGAGGAAGCTGAATTGAGAGTCTCAAAATGTCTCACACCACCTTGGCATGAGAAGGACATGAGCTGTCACCGGGTCAAACTTGCTCTCCTCCTTTCCCTCCTCACCCAGTCAACCTAGGAATGGGAAGATAGCATTATCCTGGCAAGGAAATGTGAATCCTTCCATTCCTCACACAGTCATAAGTTGGTACAGGGTTCTGTGACAAGCTAATTTTCCATGGATAATGAAATCAAGCATAGTCCTATGGATGTTAGCCTTACAAGGCAATCTTGCACATCAGAAATGGTGCACTCTCTTTTTACTGCCGGGCCACTTCCACCAATGCCCTCTTCAAACACACTTCAGAAAAGTAACATTTCGTGGGGAATTGGTGTTTCCCCTTTAAACTAAACCATATGCCATTAAGTTAGGTAAAAAAAAAAACCCAGGAGTGATTTCCTCTTTCCACAAGAACAGATTTTAACATTACCATCACCCAAAGTTACACCTGTTACATGTTTGTGCCTTGGCTTGCGACAAGGAGGTGAGTGCATTAACATTTAAGACACAATTAATTTGTGCAATTTAAGTCAAACAAGTTGATCTGTTAATTTAAAAAACTGAAGCAGTTTGCAGAAGTAATGAGACAATCCAAGGTGTTCACAGATGGGTTACCTGTGAGACTGGTGCTTTAACATGGGGTGGAATTCCAGAGGAAGAAACAGTACCACTAGGAGGCAGGTTTTTACTGGTCACTGAAGCCCAAGAGAAAGCCTGCAGGAAATGCAACAAACCTAGGCTACTAATCATGGCAAACCACTGACATTCCTACAGGGAAACTCATCTGCTAAAAATACACTTTTGGTTCATATCTGACTATTAAATAATGGTTGTGCAAGCATTACAATGGAGGTACAGAAGGGTTTGCAGTTCCAGCTGTCTGTAGATTCCAATGGCATGGAACAAGCGCGTACCCTGCCCACTACCACTACTCAAGTGAGCCCAGTGCCCTCAGCATTCCCAGATCACTGCTTTCCATGATGTAACCAAACCTAGGACTGAAAACCCTGTGGTGTTAAGTATCTTTTGCAGGAAGAAAGGAAGCAGATGCCTGAGGTTACAATCAAAAATGGAGAAGAGAAAAAACAATTGGAGAAAAAATACGGGAGACACACTGGAACTAGAAAATGACCTGGCTCCAGCTCTCCCTGGCTGCTCCCAGCACTTTGCAAGCCCACAGGTGTAACAACACCAGAGGACGCATGGTGTGCACTCTGGTTTTTAAGATTAGGCATCCTGCCTCTAAGGAGACAGTCAATACCCCCAGACTGATTTTGAACCTATGCTGCACCAATTTTGCAGGCGTCAGTGTGTTCCATTTCTTTTCAAGGAAAGAGCAGCGGTTCCCATTGTACGAGATTTTTGGTAGTGGTAGCTACAGGTGTTTTCTTAACATGTTAACTGCACATTTAAAAATGTCTACACATGCATATACCCACACTCACACTTCACAGGAAGAGCTTAAAATGTACAATAGGTGATGAGTAGCACTTAAAAACAACTTTTTTTCCTTTTTTAGTGAAACTTCACATTTTTACGAGTTCAAAGGTCAAGCCTAGCTGTTCATACAGCATGACACTAAAGAGAGGTACCAGTTTAGCTACCCAAAAAGACGAAGTTTAAAGGCCAATCTGGTTTCCATCTGCACTTAGTAGCATAGATACGACTTGTAACTAACCTTTGGTGGTTCTTGCGGTAGTGAAACAGGTTCTACAGGAGGTGGAGATGGAGATTTCTCTTCTAGCTCCTCAAGGGTCTTTTCTTCTACTTCAGCTTTCAGCTCCTCAGCTTTTGTTTCAGATTCCAATTCTGGCTCAGGTTCATGAGAAGATTCTTCCAGTGCCTCCTCTATCCCATTTCTACAATAGTCAAATGCATTTTATGAGCTTATTAATTGCTTTGCGTTTTATCACATTTTGTAAGCTGTGCTATGGCAACAGCTCTGCTGTGAAAAAGACCATTGTGTCTGCATTTGCTACAACGTGGTTTCTACGTATACAATGCAGTGAGGAATGAAGCTGTACTCCCGTACTGGGTACAAAACCTGATTTTACTTCTGCTGAAGCAAAGACATGTTCTATAGTTCTCTGCAGAGAATCACAGCCTTTTAACCCTGGAGAAGAGGTGCTCAACTCAAGAACTGCTGCTTCTAAAAGAATACAAACACAGTGAGGACCAACGGATGATTAAGCTACACACATAAACAAAGCCAATTCTGGAATGAAACCTACTGTTTCTTTACCAAAATGCTTCACGGCTTCTTGACGAAAGCAGCTGTGAGTCCCATTTACAGAAAATCACATGCAACTTTTCCTCTGCTCTGTGTGGTTGAAAGGTAGGGGATCTGAATATCTTCTCTCTTCAGCCCCCCAAAATCCTACCTTACCTCCAGTCACCTCTGCCTATACAGCTCCTGCCACAGATCACCACATGCCCAAGTGACTCTATGATGAACAATGCCTTTACAGCCTCTCTCCAAATGACACAGTAACCCCAAAACAAGACCTGACTTCATGCTTTCAGGCATCCAAAGCTTTCTGCATTACCTTGAATAAGCCACTGCCACAATTCCAGCAGATTCCACTTTTCCATCCAATTTCTCATGAGAAGCATTAAGTGACTTGTGTTTAGTATTATCACTGATGCACTCAGCAGGTATTGTCTACTGATGTCATACATGTTTTTTTAAACAGGGGAACCAGAAAGTCAGTTCTGGCCCTCATTATGGCACTCCTATGTTTAAAAAAATGCATAGGGTTTGGTATTGTTTATTTCGTTGTATTTGTGGGGGTTATTTGGTTATTTTTTGTATTTTTCTTACAAAATCATAAGTATCTTTTTTCTTTAATCTTGCTTAGATCTGCAGACACAGGTCAGAGACCTATTCGTCCAATACAGCCGTAGAGCAGCCTCTCAAAAAGTACGTCTTTCTCTCAGTTCCAAGTGATATCCAAATCTGAGTAACATATCAAGATGTCCCTGCTCAGTGCAGGGGGTTGGACTAGATGACCTTTAAAAGGTCCCTTCCAATTCAAACTATTCTGTGATAAACCATGCTTTTGTTAACGCACCTGTAACATAAGTCACATCATATCAAATGTACTTTTTGAAGTCTGAATTACAAAGATTCCATTGTGTGTACATAAATGTGGATTGCTCCCTTTTCATCTCACTTTTGAGACCAGAAGTGAAAATAACTAGCAAACATTAAAAATACCCCATTTCCTCTCTTCACTAAAGAAGCAATGTCTCAAAATAATGTAATGTTAACTTAACACAGATCCCTATCAAGCTAAGTGTATTCTCCTAAACTGCCTGTTGAATCACATCCAGAACCTAAAGCCAAAGCAATTCTGTCGTTTTTACTAAAAAGGCAACTTCGTACAATAAAAGGACTTCTTACGTTACAGGATGGTTGTCATAGTAAGTACTGCTTGCATTCTCTTGCACAGGTTCAGGTGATGGTTGTCTTTCCTCCTGCTCTTCTTCCACCTCTTCCTCAGACTCTGACACAAAAAAGAAAGTTGTCCATAAGCTTAATTTGGCTTATTAGTTGCTGCTCAAAGCAGCAGTAAAGCTTGTGAGAAAAATAAGTTTTCCCAAAACATTAGTCTGTGAAACTGTGAGAAAGAATTCAAACAATATTCTCTCTGGTGCAGTAGTTGTTGCATTTGCCTAACACATAAAAGGTCCCTAGTTCTAGACCAACCACAAACACCATGTGCAAAGATTGTTTAAATTCTTTCTCACAGTTTCACAGACTAATGTTTTGAGAAAACTTATTTTTCTCACAAATTTTTCTGCTGCTTTGAGCAGCAGCTAGTAACCCAAATTAGGCTTACACTTGTCTTCTCTTACAGATCTCCACGAGTGTACATGAGCCGCAGTTAAAATAAAAGCATGTTAAATTAGTAGCAATCAAAATAAAGCTTCACCAACAAAACATGGTAAAATTAGCTGCAAAAAAAAGATGGAAGAGCCTGCCTCTCAGTCAAGAGGCTTGGCTATTTATGATTTTCACAAAAGAGGAAGTCAGAGACATATTACTGCTAGGAAGTTCTGGGAGGAGGCTTTGAGGATCTTTTAAAGCAGCAGGAGCTTTTCATATGGTGACAGTGAAAGAGAAAGATTGCACTATTACCTCATAAATCTCAGTGCCTCAGACTAAAAACATGAACCTCAAATACAAGGATGATTGCCCAAAATGCTCTGTTCCACGGAATAGAGATGAACAAATTCCAGAAACTACCCAGTGACCGCACATACATACGTTCCGGCTGCACTCTGATTTGCTCTGCCTCATTGAACAGAGGGGAAAAAACCCAACACAGGTCCAATTCAGCCCTTGAGTAGCAATGAATTACTGAGTGTGATGATGTGAAAGTGAACTATGTATCATACTTGAACGCTACTTAGACGTTTACTTCGAACTGCATACAAATTTGGCTAATCACAGAACACAAGTGTGCCTGCTGCAGCTACGGCAGCAGAAGTCCTCTTGCTCACTGCTTCCATTCTCTGTCAAGCCTCACCCTCTGAGAGCCAGTTCAGCCCTTCAGAGACACACAGCACTACCTACAGGACCTTCATTTTCCAGAACATTTTGAACCAGCAGAGCTTCAGTAATAACAGCTCTGTGCCCCACAAGAAGGCAACACAGTTTGCGTCCCAACATCTCCACGAGACGCTTCTGGCAGCTCTGCACACAGGAGAGAGGAACAAGAATGACACATTCCCTACGCATGCAGTCCTTCTCACCTTCATCAAGTTCTCCTTCTGAATCCCCAAATACTTCATCTTCGTATCTGAAGATATCATTATGGACATAGAACTTGTTTGGAACAGATCCCTGTAAAAGACGAACATGCAATGTTTAGCATATATGGAGTATCAGCAGGCAACAAATGGATGGACTACAGACCTAAGTTTTGGTGTACACACTGAGATTTTGCAATAGGACTATGTCACTAAAGTTATTTGCTGAGTTATTTTCTTCTTCTCTGAGCAAACAATTGAACAGTAGCTCCTACCCAATTGAAAAAGGAAGTTTCAAGCAGAATAAAATCTGCTAATTTTGCTAAGTCACAGCAATCACAGGTTTTCACTAAGTGTTAAAAGTGTACAGCCCCCCAGTTTCATTCAGGAATTTCAATTTTCCCCATTACAAAAACTTTACAATAAAAACCCTAAACTTTCACGGGGTGGCCACAAGCTTACAGCACTGTGCAGGGAAACAATGAAGAAATTCAACATGAACCTAAAACATTAATCTCCAACCACACAATAGTTTGTGATGCAGAGGGGGGAAAGAAGTAGAAAGAACACAAGATACCTTTTACCTCCACACAGCTTTGCTCTCACCAAGAGCTAAATTTGAGCAGTAACTTGTGCAACCCATACTCACATTTGCCATTAGACTTGAAACTACACAACTACAGCAGAGATTTGATCTACAGAGCTGAACCTTATTTTTTAAAAAAATTATTTGTGCCAATGGCAGCTTCCAAATGCGAGCTTCAATGTTCTTTGTATTACTGCTCCAACACTTCAAGTCCAAGGAAATAAAACAGCTCAGGATGGGTCCAATGCACTAGTTTCTCTGTACTCACACACTGTGAATGTTTAATGATACCCTCCAGACCCAGTTTTAAAACCAGATCCTATTTTTTGTCCCAATATGACTAACTGGAAGCTACAGGTGAGGTCAGTTTTTTCCATCATTATGTGAAGTTTGACACAATCTTACATATACTTACCTCTGGAGCAAGCACAAAAGTCTGCATGAACTTCCTCATTGGTTGCCCGTTGTTTGACAGCTCTCCCATGACTTGCACAACCACCCCATCGCTCAGAGTGGCATGAGCATCCACATGACGGATCTTGGTATGGCACTCACTGAACTGCAGTGACATCACCTTCTTGTGTATCTCCTAGAAAGAGACAGATACATTTTAGCTGCAGTGACTCCTCTATAGAGCTTCACACCTTTTACCTACCTGAGTCTCAACTAACCCCAAAAGAGCACTCCCCTGAGGCTCAAAAGATAAATCCAGGAACCAAGAAGTGTCTTTCACTGAGAACTGTCTTCCTGAGTTCACCTAACTTTCGATCGGAAGTTTTTCACTGGGATTCAAGTATTTCTCAGCATAGTCAAACAGCATACAACTTGCTATCTAAGTTTTCCAGCTGTTTTAAAACCTATGACCTATTTTAAGGCTTCAATGTTTTTAAGGGCCTGCAAAAGCGACAGGATTTAGTTTGTGTTATAAAAATAAAGAAAACCTCAAAAAATACCCAACAACAAAAAAAACAGCCCCAAAACAAAACGAACAAACAAAACCAAACAAACATCAAAACCAAAAAACCCTCCAAAAAAACAACAAAACACACCAAAAAACAAATCCACACCCAGGTTTTACACATTGTCGAAGTACCAAACATTACAGGAGCAGGGAACATCTCCACTGCCAAGATTTTTGTGCTGCAAATGAGATGCCGCTGGTGAAGGGAGAAGAAACCAAGCCTACCCTGGACAAAAAGCCACACTGCTTGAAGATGTGGCTGTCACATGAAGAGATGTCCTAGGTGACAGACAATTCTGATAACGAGGTACAACCAAAGCAATCCTCAATTCACTTCAATCATTTCTTCAGATAGTTAGACTCCAATTTAACAAAATTCCATTCACACAAGAATTTCATGCAAATCACAAAGATCAATCCTTTCCTGAGGAATTACTTCTAACCAAAACAAGATACATTTATAGCCCAAATCTATCAGGTCCTCTCAATTTTGTTTCCCATCCTAAAGGTATTTTCTGCAGCCCAGATGCAAAGCTGAAGAATCAAACAACTGCCAATGAAAGCAGAAATAAGCAAACAAAAACCCTCAAGGTAACAAATTCCTATCTGTCTCCAAATAGGAAGCATTATCACAATCCATTACTCACCAGGTAAGAAAGTCCAAGTCACTGGTAAAGAAAAAATTTTGATTTATTCTGAACATTAACAAGGATTACAGGACAAAATTTTAATACTCACAGCTTGACCATACACTGCTTCTTGTGGTTTCCCACTGGCATCCAGTCCTCCATGAACATAAGAAGAATTCCTGCCATAAAACCTGCAAGCAAAGAGATGTAGAAGTCACAGAAGTAAAAAACAGAACCAAATCAAAAAAGTATTTTAGCCAAAAGTTGTAGAGCTCAATGCTTCACAAATTTCACCATATTCAAGAGGCTCCAAGAATACAGGAACCAACAAACTTAATATTCAGCAGTGCAGTTTGCCTGAGGTGGCATAGCAAACTCCTAAATCCACCTCAACCTTTCACTTGGTTCCTTTAAGGAAGGTGGCAATTTTGGCTGGAAGGTTCCTCACCCTCAGAATCCCCTGCCTCTAACAGAGGCATCAGCCCAGCCAGATACAACCCTCCTGCCACTCCTCTGAACCCTGTTCTCTTCACAGCCTTGGTCAGCACTGAGCTAATGGTTTTGATATTTAAATACGTACACTCGCTTCCAATATTTTTCTTACAATTGACAGATCCTTTGGCACCTTCATTCTATTTCCACATTTTGAGACTAGAATAGTCTGATTTGATTTGGATTGTTACTGTCAGCTTATAAAGCATGTAACAAATGCTTCGTATTTCCAGTACATTTATTTTAATAGAAAAAAACATCGTAGCACCTTGTGTTTTTATTTAGGAGCATGCTTTGCCTTGGGGCTGAATGCCACGAGGTCCAGATGTTTATTATCCAGCCTTGCACAGTAGATATGAATTAAAATTGTCATGAAGTACTTCTATGAACTCGGTGTCATACAGAGTGGGAAGAATACTGAATATTTCTCTCTACTTGAACACGCCAGTGCAGAGGGTCAGTGTACAGAATTAAACCCTAGAACTTGCACATTCACCATTTCTAGAGATATTCTACTGAACTTAGAAACTCTTTTTAGTTCTACTTTTGTGAAAATACAAGCCCAAAACTTTTACTCCCTTGACTATGTCCAGAAAAAAGTCTGGGAGATACTAGATTGTTTTCTTTGGTACTAACCACATAATCATGATTTTGAGCGTGGTCCAGCACTTCCTAACAGCAAGGAAATAGAGAAACTCAGCTGAAGCAATGCACAAGCAGATAGGAAAATATATTTCCTGTTATAAACTACTCAAAACCTGGGCGGGAATGAGGAAATAAAATTTTATTTGAACCCATTAAAATTACAAAGCAAAGGGGGGGGAACAGTGCTGGGAGCTTGATGGGACTCCTTCTGCCCACCAAAGGCTCAGCTCACAAAATGGCATCGCTGCCTTTTAGACCCTGAGATTGCATCAGTCTCATTAATATTCATGAGCCGTCCTTATCTGTCCTTCTGGCCCTGCCCCACAGTCCATAGCTTTGCCCATATATGGATACTTGGCTCCGCCCAAGGCCTGTCAATCAGTCCTTCCATGCCTTTCATTGGTGGAGCCCTTCTCGTACCCTGATTGGTGGTGCAATGTTCCCCTGCCAGGCCTCCCAGCACCAAGTGCCCCCCACTCCCTGCCCCTCTGACAAGGGGCAAATAGACTCCCTCCCCCACGTTTTACAGCTCTGTAAGCCAGAGCTGCCAGGCAGTAACCACAAAAGGAGGAGGGCAGAACACAAGAGGGTTCAAAAATATACTGGAACATCAAAAATACATGTCAAAAGAAAGGTAAACCCCAACAAAACTTCTCCCCACCATACGCAACAACTCTTCCTCATTTGCATGAGCCAATCACTGCACCTTATTCATAACATTTCAATAAAACATTTGTCTCTAAATTCCAAAGCAATCTCTCTGAAAGTCAGCAGTTCTTACAAAGGGCCTTCACTAGAACTTCCCTAGTTCTTACTAAGGGACCTAGAGTTTTACCTTGCTTTCAAGGAACTGATCAAAGTTTCTGGGTGGTAGTCTCCAGTTAAATGGAATTAAAGACTTTTGGTTAAGGGGCCAGAATAGCCTTACAAATTCAACCGAATGCACCAGGCATTCAACCACACTGAGTAACACCCATTTAGAGGACAAACTGATCTCTGCTGCTCCTAAGGCCTGGGCAAGCTTTGGATAATGACCAGCGACAGGATCCTCTGTGCTCTTCTCAAGCTTTTAGTAGGACGAAACAGTAACACTTGCTGTCCTAACTCCCCCACTGCTGCAAAGAGCACATCAAGCATCAAGAAACCAGGGAAACCCAGATCTTTCTGTGGCAGACAGCAAGCTGCTGTTCAGACTAACAGCAAGATAAAGAGGGGGGATAAGATGCTCTCCCTGGAGAGCATCACTTAGAAGAAAGGTACAGCCAAAGAAAACAACAGCAGATGTCCTCCATATCTGAGCCTGACCAGAAGAAAAAAGGGGTAGTGATGGCAGAGACTGCAAGTGGCTAGAAAACATCTCATAAAAGCAGCTCCAGAATTGGGTAAGATTAAACCAAACCAGATCAAAACCTCTCGGACTCTTATCTGCAGAGGTAGTTAAGAAAAATTCCACAGATGCTGTTGTTAGTGACACATGTGCCACCTTTCAAGTGGACAGAGAATGTTCCTGAGCACAGAGTAACACCTGCACCAGGGTAGCTTGCTCATGAGTATCTGCCCAGCCTCCCCAACCTCAGCAGGCAATTCTGGAATCTGTCTACGTTACCAATTTACCGCCTTAGAAGCAGCACATTTTTTCACAGAAGAAATATCTTGATAACATGCCATGCATCCACACGATCTGACTTGGTTCTAGAGTTTGCAGCAAGATGAAACAGTTTTTCCAACAGCCCAGAAGTTAGCCAGGTCCATTTTCTCCCATACTCAGAAATGAATGTCTGATTTACAACAAAAAGGACACTCTTTTGTTCAAAAACATTATCATTTGGTGAGCGCAAGTGTTACCTGTGCAAGAAGTCAGGAGCTTTGTTTAGCAGAGTGTAGTACTGTCTCACAAACTCCCGCCCTACGAGCAGGGGACTTGGCTTCTCCATCACCATTTCTTTGGTACTCAGTGTCAAACGCTGTAATTGAAAATATTCATGTTAGTTTGAAGGCACCCATATGTATCACAAATTCCCCATAAAAGGATAAACATTATGATATTAGAATTGAAACAATTATGCACACAGGGTCTTAATCCACTAGAAAATACTCAACCAATTCAGGACACTCCCTCCCACATTTTTTGAGTAAGTAAGAAAATTTCAGTCAATTCATGTATTACTTTGATGAAAAGAGAGCAGTGGATACAAAGTCCCTTACAGAATAGGTGCTTTGAAAACATAAAAAACACCCTGAAACAAACGAACAAAAACCCTGCTAAAAATCTCTTGCACCATCTATTTATCCTTTTGGCTGATGAATAGCTCATCAGTTCACCAGTTCATCAGTTCAAGAGCCCTGCAAAGCAAACAGGGAGACACTTTCTTAAGGCAGCTGTTACCTCTGCTTCACAAGGCTACTGTCACATCTGTAAGATGAAGATGGGAGCACCAATATGAAGTAACCATGTGTGCTGGATTCACATTCCATGAAGACAGGAAAGGGAAACCTTAGTGTCTCAGAGATGGCCAAAGTCTTAGGTACTAATTGACCAACCTAACTGCATTTCACTTTTCTCATAGAATCATCTAAGTTGGAAAGGACTTCCAGGGGGTCATCTGCTTCAACCTGCTATGCTCCTACCAATCCAAACTGTCCTGCAGATCATACATATCATAAAATAAGCCTCAGCACTCTAAAACACTTTTTGATGGCTTGCCAGTACCCAACATGTTGCTTTTGCCAGCTCACTTAAGACTACTACTGTGATCATGAAATGCCCTCCAGTTCTCACAGAGATGCTTCATCTATGTTCTCTCTCCAAAAATTAATGTCTGTGCAAGGCAACAGGCAAAGAAGACCAAGTCAAAAATCCAAGTTTCCAAGCTGGGAGACAATCCTAGAGTAAGATTTTTGTTTTTTTACCAAAATAACCTTGATCCATCAATGTAAACCAAGGGCCAAACAAAAGACTGTTCGCAATTACAGTCTGACAGCACATAAAGCATATATGAAGTGAAACTGGGAGATTAACCTCATCGTAAGAAGGGTCTCTAATCAAGGTAGAACACACACAGGAACAATGCCACAAACATGTCAGATCCTGCATCGTAATGGAACTCCAAAGAAAATAAAGCCCCCATACTTGGCTCAAATAATTTACACTTTGTAGACAACCAAAATTATCTCAAGCCAGCAATCCAAGCCACAAGACAATACCAAGAAATGCTCCCAAATGCACTTAGTCAGGAATCACACCCAAACAACAGTCTCAAAAATGTGCAGGTAAGGCAGAAGGCAAAGCCTGAAACACAAGTCTTGAACCTGGAGATGAGAAATCCATAAACTTATGATGGGGTTATCCAAAACCTTATTGTAATATAGGGTTTTTAAACAAACCCTTGGTATAACTCAACAAGACTCTGGAACACAGTACTAGTTTTGCCCCACAGGAAGCTCCAGAGGAAGTAATTATGCTAACAAGACACAAAACCAAATGTCAAAATACTAAGGGACATCAAAGATTTGAGCCCTGTGCATGCTCAAAGTAGGAGCAAAGGAAAGAAAACAAAATATGAGCAATTTGAGGATCTTCCCAACACAATTCATACTATAGCGAGGGCATGCACTAGGAAATTCTACTTAGAAACCAAGCCTTAAAAGAAGGACATCTCCATTTCTACAGGTGAGGCTATCCTTTTTTATTTTTTGTTCCCCTGCCTCACGAGCAGCTGATGAACACAAAATTGGTGACAGGATCCTCACCATGATACACAAAGATGGAGCCTCATCAGGATTTTTTAAAATAACCTGTTAAAAAGCAGGTGATAGCCACCACGTGTTCTTATTAATACAGCAATAAGCAAAGTATACTTTTGAAAAAATTGCTGGCATACCTCAATGAACACTGAAAATGTCTCTGGGTACATGTCCTGGTTTAGGGCAAAATTTGGGAAAGAACCATCCCAAATTGGATCCTCAGGAAGCAAGCCCAAAACTGCCCCCCCTCTCAGTTGGTTCGGGAATAAACTTCCTCTGAGCAAAGTGGAAAAAACTATTTATTTAACAAACAAAAACCCACAAGCATTAACAATTGAATAATATGAAGCAATAAAACCTCTCGCCGATCCAGAGGGATTCCCAGAATGAAAGTGTCCTTGCTGTGGGTATAACTCGGCTCTCTCTCAGTCTCTCTCTCAGGGGGGCCAGGCCCCGGTGGGACGCAGGTGCCTCTCTGGTCTATCTCAGTCCAGGGCAGATTTCAGTCCCAATAAAAAGGCAAAGACTCTGTCCAGGAACTTTCTCTGCTTTAATTAGCCAAAAACCAATTCAAAAGGAAAAAGGAAAAGAAAAAAACTCCATCTGTCTGTCCAAAGACAGCACCGTCGGAGCAGGAAAAAGGAATGTGGAGGAGTCACAGCAGTTTCTCCAAACAAACTGCGCGCTCCTTCCCTTTTTGCTCTAGCCTTAAAGGTACAGGACATAATATCTACACAAACAGGGCAGACAATTTGGGGATACAAGCATCATAAAGTCACCCTAGGACAGTACAAAACATAATCATCTGTGACAAATCATTACACTACAGGAGATCTGTATCACACTATGTTTTCTTCATTGGAAGCTGTCCTATTTCCTCACCAGGTACCTCTTCCATACTTCAAGTGACAGCATCACGGATTTACATGACACCTCCACATAATTTGAGAGGATGTCTCAGTACAATTCTTCACCTGTCTCATCATTTCTTCAAAGATCTCAATAGTGATAGCAGAGCCTTAATGAACTATTCAGGTCTCCCAGGTCATCAAAAGGCAGTGAAATAAAATCAGAGGTACTCCTTGCTAGCAACATGGGTGCCATGAAACCAGGTTTTCAAAAGATTATGTCCCAATTAGTACAGCACCTCCCTGAAGTCAAGGACCCGAGCCTTAGCAGGCCCCAGGCGTTTGGAGGTAAAGGCATCAGTGAAATTGAAGCCAAAAGTCAGGGCATGAGCATCAACAATTTAAACAGGCCGAATTTACAAAGAACAGTATCTCCATCGCTCACCAGGCAACAAGGGAAGCCCCGTTGATATGAATACACCATGAAAGTTCTATTTTCAGTTTCCAGCAGTACACACTCAAGAGTTAGTGAATAACAAATTAAGAAAGAAGGCTCTGCGTGCTCCTCTCAGCTGAATGCAATGAGCCACATTCTTAGATCAGCCTGGGCAGCCATCGAGAAATAAGAACTTACAGCTTGAGGCACTCCTGCACACACTACCAGAAACAAAATACTGCTGTTAGTCTGAGATCCCAGTACTGAGCTGGCAATCACCAGAAAGCAAATACACTTATCTGTTGGCTTCTTTATAGTGCAACTGTACTGTTAAGAAAATCCCTCAAGCATGCACAATGGCCAAAAACCGTAAGCCACAGGGACAGGGTAACAGGAACACTCATGCAGCTGCTGCTCATCCACAGGCACTCCCACCTACATCCAACTGACATAAATCATCAACAAGATTTAATTTCAACCTTATCCACTACTTCCAATTCCTGTTACCAGGAAGGCACACTGGATTTCCAGTGCTTTCTTCAACTAAGGAAATTCAGAAGCCACACAAAATATGTTGCAGCATACTTGCAAGCTGAAAGGCACAATGCAACATGGAATCTCTTTCTTCCCAAGACAAGATTCAGAAGTGAGGAATCCAATTCCAAAACTAAAGAACACGCACACATGCCAGTGAAATACTCCTTGCAACTTTAAGTGGTACGACTCAAGTTTATAACAATTACTTCAGCCTACAGGCAAGACTTCTTTCAAGAGAACAGTGAGAGAACTGGCACAGAAAGGAATTACTTGTTATTTGCAGGCAAAAACAAGCAAACAAACAAAATCGGAAAAGATAATTTCCTCCAAGGAGCAACTGCATAGTACTAAAATCCACCTAACACCTTCCAATGGTCATGACAAATAAAGTAAGGAATCAGCCTTTGCAACAAGGTGAAACTGCTGAGGGCTAGCAGGATGAGGTTCAGCCCACATGGAGACAATTGTGCTGAAGTACATGAGAATCAACTATAATAATTTCTCATGTCCACACTCAAGTAAGAGAATGCAAAATCATTCAACCTGTAATCACATTTATACACAAAATTTTATTAAGCTGTGTTTGTCCCTTCTTTAATTGAATGAAGAAAGAAAGAACAAGAAACCAACCCCCAAATCATCATCCATCAATTTGCGCAAGAGGGCAGCAGCAATTTGTTTCTGAACAAGTAGTGAAGACTGTTACATGTTGAGTACTGAAGTGTTCCCTGGCATGCATTTTGCTCAATAAGCAGCTCTAACATTAGCAAAGCTTTTTTCCCCTATAATATATGTAAGCATTCTCATTATTATTATGATTATTATTATTACGTCCCTTGCCCTGTAGAAAGCAGAAATATGACTCGTCATCTGTGGCAAAGCACTGTTACCTGAGGCCATGACTGAGCTACAGAATGGTGGCCCACATGCTCAAATTTAGGTATCCAGAGAATAAACTTTGGCACAAAATCTTTGGTTGTGCCCAAAGAGGTATCCCAAAGCCACTTTTATCCTGTTTCAAGACAGACGAACAATAGTGAAGTTGCCTGGACATTTCATCAATTCTACTTGGGGAAGAAAAAAAAAAAGAAAAAGAAAAAAAAACCACAGAAAAAAGCTGAACTGAATTCTGACACTAGCTGAAGAAAGTGTCACCTTAATTTGAACATAACCTCCATCAAGAGAAACTTCTAAGCTTTGCAAGGGAGCTGTGGGCTTCATCAGTTGTTTCAATAAAAAACTACAAGCAAATAAAATTTTGTTTTATTGACAAGCAAATTTCATCCTCTGAACAAGTCATCCATAGAACAATTTGTCTATAACTATAGGCACACAGACATCAAGCTATCATTTTATATAAATCTGCAATAGCATGGCTTGTTTGTACATCCACAAGTTTGCAACTCTTGTCCAAGTCATTAATCAGATTTGAATACACCACTTAAAATAAAAATAAATTTGAGAAAAATGTTCTTGCAAATCAGGAAGATGTTCCCCACGCAGTGGGCACACTAAACAAAACCACAAGGGACACAGTGCCACTTTGCACATCACTGGAGATGAAGGAAAATAGAAGGGCAGGAGAGAGCAGCTTTCACAATCTTGGACACATTTCTCCTGAACCCAGATTATCACTTTTTAACTGTGTTTCTTACCGTAGACAAGCAAAAAGTAATGCCTTACGGGGCGCATTTGCTCCTGCAATCCATATGTGCGACTGAGATGCCATCGCTGCCACACATGGTGTGAGCAGCCACACCTCAAATAAAGCTAAAAATCCAAACTGACAGCCCACCAGGCCCAAGGCAGGGCATTCAACACACAGCCCTGCAGAGGCTGGTGGGTACCCCATGGAAAGCCAAAGTAGCACAAACCACAAGGAAAAAATCCTGAAAGGGCACTCAAAAGTCCCAGACAACACTGCAGTATTGGCAGTACCATCTCTCTGTCATGCTCTGAAAGGTCAGCACTCAGAGCATCCTCCATCTGCAAAAAGGACCAGCAACCACGTGTAATCTACCAGAATCTCTTTACCTCATGACTTCCTTTAGCTATGTGCTACATTCTGAACTGGCTGAGCTCATAGGCACAGCACACAGTTCCTTCAAATCAAGCTCTCCTGAGAGGCTGGTTTAGTTTTGGTTTGTGGTTGGGGTTTTTTGGGAGGAGTTTAACAGCACCCTTTATCTTAGGCGCATAGCTGCCATAGGGGACTATCCTCTGGGCAATTAAGCTGTGCAGTCCAAAAGGGCTAACACCCACCCAAAGAGCACTAACAACAGTGATCTGCTCTGGGGGAGCCATTCCACCTCTGCGTCATGATCCAAGACCAGGTTCAGTGCCTTTCTCCTAGTGTCTCATGAGATAAATCTCTTAGTCTAATATATTCATCTTTTCACGTTATTTGAATTGCAACACAGATCTTTATTTGTTAAATGCTCTCAAAAGCAATGACATCCAGCACTGTAAGTACTATAGCAGAAGACTCAAATCCAACACTGTGCCTTAAGGCACAGCGGTTCCTCACTGTATTTTCAGTGCTGTGAAATAACCTTAAACGTGAGAATAGATGCTTATTTTGAATCCTCAATTCCATAAAGGAAAACATACATATGGACATCAGCAGCTATGTGGATAATGGACATTTGGTTTTCTCTTCAGTTTAAGCTAGTTTTCACAGAAAAGATTTTACACTCCTAATGAAAAAGTCATTATGATCAGATACAGATCATAATTTCACACAGCAAGCCCACATCTGCCAAGCAGACTGTTCTAAGAAAACTTCTAATGGCAAACCAAGATTATGTTTCTGACGTCCAAGCAGCCAGGGTTCACAAGAAGGAGGAATCCTTAAGAATGACAGGTTTTCCTATGGGAGGTATGGCCCTGTACCCACACCCACAATCACAACGGACACAGAATGCCTCCCGAACGATAAATCAATGCCAGAGGTAAAGCAACACTTCTCAGCTCAGAATCCAAGTTGACATCCTATACTCGCTTGCAGTGCTACAGTAACAGAGCCACATTTAGAAATTTGGGTACAGATTGATAAAACTTCCACTATTGCTCAACCATTCAAAAGTACCTTAGGCATCTTTAAACTTCTTTCTGCATAAAAGCAGGTCATTTGCACACTGAACTGAAGAACATAAAGAGGGCCGGGGAGTTGCCAAACAAGCACGGAAGGCCACACCAACAACATCTACACGACTAAGACTTTCCGGTTGAAATTAAACAATCTCATATTGTCTCATTCTCTCCTGTGATAGTCCTTTGATGCAATGGTACCTGGCACCAAGCTCAAGATTCAGGCTCACCCAGCTACCCATGGGATTTAAAATACTTATTGTGGAGATGCTCCTAGGCATCCACACTGGAACTGCAGTGACCTCCAAGGTGAAGGGAGGCAGAAGGCTGAGAACCCAATGAGCTCAACTCAGGTCACAAAGGAGAGCAGCTCAGAAAAGATCTACTCAAGGCATCCAGCTCTGCAGAATCAAAGGTGCTCACAGCAACTTCTGCAATATCACTCCGTGTGCAAACAGCAGCCCAGGTTATGACTGAGGAAAGGGGAAGTGCAGAAAGGTGAGGTCTGCAGAGTTAGGGCAGCCCTTACAGCCAGGTTACCACGTTTGTACTAACTTGTAGGAGAGTAGAGGGGCCCGCTGAGCCGAGGATGGGGAGCTAAAGGAGACTCAGCAGCACGACCGAGGTCGGCACAGCAGCATCCTGCCCATGCCGAAGCCCACGTACCTCTGGAGGCCCCTGCACAGGGATCGATCCATGAAGTGAGAAGGGAAGCGGCGACCGCAGGGCCCAACACCACAGCCAGCACCGAGTAACGTGGGGCTTGCGGACGCTTTTCCCTGGCCTCCCCGCGCCGCCCGGGGCGAGGCGGAAGAGCCGCCACGGTGACGGCGAACAAAAGCCGCCCCCCACCCCCCGCTCCGAGCCGAGCTGGGAGCCAGCGGCCGGGGCGGGCAGCTAAGGGCAAAGCCGGGACTCAGGGCGCTGCCCCGCTCAGCGCCTCAGCGCTGCTGCCGCCGCTGCCCTCAGCCCCGCGCGCGCCGTTCCCGCTGCTGCCCTCAGCGACCGTTGAACGGCCGCCCCCCCGCACACAAACAGAGCCCGCGCCGGGGCCTACCCCGCCCCCCGCCCCTCACGCCGCTCACCTAAGGGACAAAAGTCTCGGTGCGCGGGGCCGGGGCGCGTTTTCGCCCACGCCACCGGGAGCTGCGCGGAGCCGGGCGCGGCGAGCGTGTGCCTCGAGCGGCGCGTCCCGCGGCGCGGGCAACACAGGGCAAGCGGGACGCGGCGGCGGTGTCACAGCCGGGCGGGTGGG